>OU342739.1:31990291-32010291 GCA_910589765.1 Avena atlantica
TGTGGAAGAAGCAATCTATATTTTGGGACCTACCCTATTGGAAAGTCTTAGAGGTCCGCTCTTCAATCGACGTGATGCACGTGACGAAGAATGTTTGCGTGAACCTGCTAGGCTTTCTAGGAGTGTATGGGAAGACAAAAGATACACCGGAAGCACGACAGGACCAGCAACGTCTGAAGGCCCCTGAAGAGCCTATGCATCCTGAGAACGAGAAGGGTAAACGATGCCACTTAACTCCTGCCAGCTACGCTCTTACCAAAGCAGAGAAGGAAATCTTTTTTGAATGTCTGAGCAGTATCAAGGTCCCGTCTGGCTTCTCGTCGAATATAAAGGGAATAATAAATATGGCAGAGAAAAAATTCCAAAACCTGAAGTCTCATGACTGCCACGTGATTATGACACAATTGCTTCCGATTGCATTGAGGGGGCTTCTACCTGAAAATGTTCGAGTACCCATTGTGAAGCTATGTGCATTCCTCAATGCAATATCTCAGAAGGTAATCGATCCAGAAAGCCTACCAGGGTTACAAACAGATGTGGCCCAATGTCTTGTCAGCTTTGAGTTGGTGTTCCCACCATCCTTCTTCAATATTATGACGCATCTCCTGGTTCACCTAGTAGAAGAGATTGCCATTCTCAGTCCTGTATTTCTACACAATATGTTCCCCTTTGAGAGGTACATGGGAGTCTTAAAGAAATATGTTCATAACCGTGCTAGGCCAGAAGGAAGCATCTCCAAGGGCTATGTAACAGAGGAGGTCATTGAGTTCTGTGTTGATTTTATTCCTGACCTTAAGGCGATTGGTGTTCCAGAATCACGACATGAGGGGAGACTGCGTGGAAAAGGCACCCTAGGATGTAAAGCAATGATATGTAGGGACGGGCATTCTCTCAATCAAGCACACTACACGGTTTTACAAAGATCTATCTTGGTTGCCCCGTATATCAATGAACACAAGAATTTAATACGCCTCAAACACCCGGGGCAGTCTGATGAATGGATTATAAGTGAACACATGGCGAGTTTTGGCGGCTGGCTGCAAAGACTTCTCACGAATAACACCACTGTTGGGGATCAGTTGTACTTGTTGGCCAGGACACCGTCTTCGACTGTATGTACTTTCCAAGGGTACGAGATAAATGGGAATACATTTTACACGATAGGCCAAGATAAAAAGAGCACCAACCAAAACAGTGGTGTCCGCTTCGATGCAGCAGAAGACAATGGGCAAAAGACCACGTATTATGGGTTCATAGAGGAGATATGGGAACTTGACTATGGACCTAATTTTAAGGTCCCCTTGTTTCGATGCAAATGGGTCAAGCTAACAGGAGGAGGGGTTGAGGTAGACAAGAAGTACGGAATGACAACGGTGGATCTCAACAATCTTATGAAGAACTTAGACGAACCATTCGTCCTAGCCAATGATGTGGCTCAGGTTTTCTATGTGAAGGACATGTCCTCCAGACCAAAAAAAAGAAAAAATATGCAAACGAATACATCATATGATGAGCCAAAGCGTCACATAGTTCTTTCAGGGAAAAGAAACATCGTGGGAATCGAGGACAAGACAGACATGTCAGAAGATTATAATAAGTTTGATGAAATTCCGCCCTTCACAGTGAAAACTGACCCAAGCATTCCGTTAAGTAAAGAAGATGCTCCATGGTTACGACTGAAGCGATCATAAGGAAGGGCATATGCCAAGAAGTTCATGCTCATATTATGTAACTCTAGTTCATGTTTTTAATATTAATACATGTCTTGAGTGTTAGTCATGTTTTGTGGATGGACCGGGAGTATGAGAAGAAGTTGTCCCGATTCGTCGTACTTACCATTAAGATATGATCTCCAAACGCGCGCGGTCACATATTAGGGAGTGCCTCTATGACCAGTTTCTTGGAGATGCCGGAGGACTAGGCTCCGTCGGCATCTCCCTGAAACTGGCCGTAGTGGTGTCCCTGCTCTCGAAAACCATCTTGCAGCTTTGTAACTTGTCTAACTAGATCAATACACCAGGGAGCTAACTAATTTCACATATTAGGGAGTGCCTCTATGACCAGTTTCTCGGAGATGCCGGAGGACTGGGCTCCGTCGGCATCTCCCTGAAACTGGCCGTAGTGGTGTCCCTGCCTCAAACTGGCTGGAGGACTGGACTCACAAGGATGCCTATTTATAGTACAAGCAGCTCGACATAGTGTTGACACTTACAAAATAATGTCGACACTCACCCCTATTATTAGTCCCGGTTGGTGTCTCCAACCGGGACTAAAGGTTCATCTTTAGTCCCGGTTGGTGACACCATCCGGGACAAGGTACACGCCGCACGACATAATGTCGACATGCACTCACCTCTATTATTAGTGCTGACTCGTGTTTTGTCCCGGTTGGTGTCTCCAACCGGGACTAAAGGTTCATCTTTAGTCCCGGTTGGTGACACCATCCGGGACAAGGTACACGCCGCACGACATAATGTCGACATGCACTCACCTCTATTATTAGTGCTGACTCGTGTTTTGTCCCGGTTGGTGTCTCCAACCGGGACTAAAGGTTCATCTTTAGTCCCGGTTGGTGTCTCCAACCGGGACTAAAGGTTCATCCCGCCATTTTTTCCCGCCATTTTTCTTCCCGCCAGTTCTTCCCGCCATTTTTCTTCCCGCCATTTTTCTTCCCGCCAGTTCTTCCCTCCAGTTCTTCCCGCTAGTTCACTATATATATATGTAGGGGGTTGGCCTCCATTGTCATTGCACATCTCTAGACTCATATCTGCAACCTCATCACTCTTTCCCATGGCTTCCACTGTAGCACTAACCCCCAGGGAGGCGGAGGCGCTTTGCGCCTCGAACTACCCCTGCCCGCCGGGCTACTGTGTCCCCGTCGGCTGGATGCTGAGCGTCGGAGGTGTGCCGGTTCCTCCTGTCCCTCTAGGTGTGGCGCGCCGGATGGCCATCACGAACCACTACTACTTCGAGCTCACGCCGGAGCAGCGGAGGAATCCCAGATGGCATCCCGACTATTTCTCTACTTGGGAAGCCTTCTTCGTGGATCGGCATGAGAGGGCGCTCGCCAGGCACGAGGAGGACGGCCCACCTCCTCCTAACTTCAACGAGGCCGGCCGTCGGCTATGGTGGCGCGGTCGGACTCTCCAGAGCGTCATGGCCTATGACACTGCCGCCGACTCTAACCCCCGTCTACGCTACCCTCAAGTCCAGCCCACGCGCTACCCTCAAGTCCAGCCCACGCGTACTCTCCAGAGGTTCAATTATGGTGACCCCGACGACGACAGCGATGACGGCGGCGGCGAGTACGACGACTACAGTGGCGAGTATTACAGGTGTAGGCAGGAGCATGACTAAATCACTCCAACATTCCGAAACAAGTTCGGCCGATTGTTACTTAATCTGGCCATGTATCTTAATTTTCAGTTCTTTTATGTATCTTAATTTTCAGTTCCAATTCGGCCGATTGTTACTTAATCTGGCCATGTATCTTAATTTTCAGTTCTTTTATATATCTTAGAAAAGCCCCTTTAATGAATGAAATAAGTGTTTATTTATTTTAAAAAATTTCATGTAAAGTAAATATAAAAATCATTTACATGAATGGATAGATATTATTTTTCTGAAAATTATGATATATTATTCATATTTTTCTGAGTTGAAATGAAATAGATATGAATTTTCTAAATTCATATCATATTTTTTGAATTAAAAAAGCCCCTTTAATGCATGAAATAAGTGTTTATTTATTTTAAAAAATTTCATGTAAAGTAAATATAAAATGATTTACATGAATGGATAGATATTATTTTTCTGAAAATTATGATATATTATTCATATTTTTCTGAGTTGAAATGAAAAAGATATGAATTTTCTAAATTTCATATCATATTTTTTGAATTAAAAAAGCCCCTGAAATAAATGCCCCCCCTTTAACACCGGTTCCAGACAGGAACCGGTGTTAAAGGGGGGCATTTATTTCGTTTCCCGCGCGCACCACCCCCCCTTTAACACCGGTTCCAGCCACGAACCGGTGTTAAAGGGGGGGGGGTAATAAATGCGCGCGGGAAACCCCCCCCTTTAACACCGGTTCGTGGCTGGAACCGGTGTTAAAGGGGGGGTAATAAATGCGCGCGGGAAACCCCCCCCTTTAACACCGGTTCCAGCCACGAACCGGTGTTAAAGGGGGGGGTTATAACTCGCACCTTCCCTCTTCCTTCTCCCCCCAGCCAGATCGAAAAGCGCGCAGAGGAAATTTCCAGTCGCCGTCCAGTCCTCGCCGTCGCCGCCCTCGCCGTCGCCCCCCGTCGCACGGGAGCCCTCGCCGTCGCCGTCCAGTCCTCGCCGTCGCCGCCCTCGCCGTCGCCATCCCGCGGGAGCGCCGTCGCCCCCCCTCGCCGTGCGCGAGCCATCACCGTACGTCCAGCCGTCGCCGTCCACGCCCTCACCGTCCAGCCCTCGCCGTCGCCGCCCTCGCCGTCGCCATCCCGCGGGAGCGCCGTCGCCCCCCTCGTCGCGCGGGAGCCCTCGCCGTCGCCCTCGCCCACACCACCCTCGTCGTCGCCCTCGCCGTCGCCATCCCGCGGGATATAAGTAAGGGCATGTTTGATTCAAAGGATTTGTATAGGAAATTTGTAGGATTAAATCCTATAGGAAATTTTCCTATGGTGGTTGTTTGATTTGTAGGATTGATTCCTATAGGAAACTTTCCTAGGAAATCCTTTGCACTAGATTGCATAGGAAATCTAACACCACCCAAAGCTCTTTCTTAGATTGCATAGGAAACTTTCCTATGGTGGTTGTTTGTTTTGTGTTGTTCATTGTTTAATGTTTCAAAGTGTTATCATCCATGATTGATCCATGTGAACACCACTAAAAATAAAAAATATATCCGCCCCCTCCCCCCTCGATCTCGCGCCGAGCAGGTGTTGGTGGCATAGTTGTAGTACTTCTTCTCAGAGGCCACGGCGTCCGACGCGTTCCAGGCTATGTATATTGTATTGTATGTGTATTGTATATGCAGTAGAACAAGTGGCATATGTGTATGTATATTTGTATGTGTATGTATATATGTATATTGTATTGTATGTGTATTGTATATGCATGTGTATATTTTGTGCCACGCCGACGACCACCGCCACCATTATGCCGTCGACCCTGACCTCCTCTGTCCTCGCTGAGCCTACACACGCGTCGAGGGTGAGTCGCCCATTTTAGGTAGACCATCACGTCGTGCTGGTTCGAACGCACACCCCCACGCACCCCGGCCCCGCTCTCGCCCTAGCGTCGCCACCTCTCGTTGTCAATATAGCATTATAATAACCATGCTATGTTAATCAACTTTGATGACAAGTTAATTAGAAGAAGTAAATGTACCCTCTCATATGAATCCGGGGTTTCTCCGAATTAGGGTTTGAAATGACCAAGCATGTATTAGGGTTACATTTCAATACTTTTAACCTGTCATATCATCGTCCTTGCTTGAGCATTTCAATAGATGTATTACTGATATTTGTGTGATAATATTATTGTTTTAGAAACTATGGATCCACTTAGTAGAAACCTTGAAGAAGAAGAAATAATGGAGAACATTATTGATGAGGACACCTCACAATATCTGAACTTGGAGGGACATGACGACGACAGCTCAAGTACTAGTCATGGAGAAGATGAAGACTCCGGTGAACGCAATTTAATGGTTACAAAGTCCGGCGAGGTATATGCATTGATTAAGCCTCAGCTGACTTCCACCAACAATCTTCTTCTACATGTATTAATTAACGCTTCTTTCTTCTTTTAGCCCTCTGGATCGACCAGCCAGCAACCATCTTCTTCTACGAAAAAGAGCAAGCGAGGCGCGAGCCAGCGGTTGAAAGATCGTGCAAAGTTCACGATCGAAGCAGTCCGTGTTGATGGCAGGCCGATGGAGCCCAAGAAGGCCACAGACAAATTTATACGTCAGGCTGGAGTTCTTGTTAGGGACCAAATCCCAATCATAATTGAAAATTGGAATAAGCCAAAGAAGGGCGACGGTACCTTTGTCGATGACAGATCCAAAGAAACGCTTTGGAATTCGTTGTTGGTAAATTTCACCCTTCCGCCAGAGGAGGATGAAAACAACCCGGTTATAAAGAAAAAGGTCAAAGAGTGGACTCTAAAGAAGATGGCTGAGGCTTTCCGCAACTGGAAGACAAAATTGAACAAATTTGTCAAAGCTGGCGAGACTCCAAATTTCGAAGATGCATATTATGCGAAGATAAGACCTCACTGGCCCGAATTTAAGACATATAAAAAAAGTGCTATAGCTAAAAAGAGGTCAGAAACCAATACGCTTAATGCCCTGAAGAAGGAATATCACCAGAGGACGGGGTCAGGTGGCTACATATCTCAGAGGCCTAAGTGGGAGGAAGCTGAGAGGGCCCTGCGCGAGAGAGGGATCACACCCCAGACAGATGGGTGGGACCTACGTGCAAAGACTTGGTTCTACGGAATCGGGGCAAGGTTGGACCCAAAAACAGGATTGTGTATCTTCCCAACCATCCTTGCCAAACCCGTCACTGAACTCATCACGGCATACGAGGAAACATCCGCCAGGATCTTCCATCCCGACAGAGAGAATGACCAGCTCACACGCGCCATCGGTAAAAAAGAACACCCTGGACATGCACGAGGCACAGGGGGTATGACGTGGAAGGATGGGTTTGCCGACTGGAGCGACTCTTACAGATGGCGCGGCAGAAAAGAAAAAGAGCATACAGATCGGATGACACAGATAGAACATGCACTTGCGGCGCTGCAGACGCAAGTGAATGCACAACAGAGCCATCAAGCTACCGGCCCATCTCAGCGGCATGAAGAGCCTGCATTGGAAGCTGCCCGCGGCCCAGACTCTGCGCGGAAAAGCAGTGTGGCTTCCACGGAGAACGTGCAGCCAACGCTTGAAATGACGGGTCCTCGATACCCCGTTGATGAGATCACGGAGAGCAAACACGCTGAGCTGCATGTGAGATTAATGGGCTTATCCATTAAGGTGGCTGTCGGCTATGCCTTACCTCCTGTAGCTGGTGGAACTTACCACTGCCGACCGATTCCAGATGGCTATGCTATTGTCGGGGTGGATGAGGTTGTGAAGGAATATGAGGAAGCACAGCTTGACCATGCTACAGGTGAAGGGGAAACTCAACTCAAATTTGCAGTGAAAACAACCATTCTTTGGAAGAAGGAACACATTGTGCTTCCAAATTGGAGGTCACTGGCACCCCCGCCGTCTCCGCAGCGTCAGCAGTCTGAGCCGCTTCAGCCATCTCCTGCGCGGCAGCCATCTCCGGCCCGTCAGCCATCTCCTGCGCGGCAGCCATCTCCGGCCCGTCAGCCATCTCCTGCGCGGCAGCCATCTCCGACCCGTCAGCCATCTCCGGTGCTTCAGCCATCTCCTCAGCGTAAGCGGAAGAGCACTGCCACGAGGAGCATCAGTAGCACTGCCACAAAGAAATCCGCAGGAAACCGTACGCCAAAGAGTTCAAAAAACTACGTCCCGCAGCCTTCCGCCAAGCCATTGCCGGTTTTACCGTGGAATCGCAGCGACGAGGAGACCAATAGGATCTCGGGAGAACAGGTCAAGAAATTCTTTGCACCTAGACGGGCCGAGCCAAAGGAGAAAATAGATCCGGCGGTGGTGGAGAAGTTTTACAAAAATCTTTTGAAACCTGAAACCCCACTTGTGCCGGACTACGAGCGCCAGATTTTGAAGGCGGATGCAAGGCGCCGTAGGGAGACTGAAAGTAGCAGTCGTGAGGCACCCCAGAAAACAGTTCCCATGCTCGGAGAGCAGGAAAACCAATCATGCGCCCCGCTCCAAATGTTTGACAAACGGGACGCTCCTCCCGTAGATGATTACGAGGCAGAGCTACAAAGAAAGGCCAATGAGATGGGGATGACTTACATTGCATACTTGAACGTCATGGGAGACAACTTGCCCAAATGCGATGTCAACCCCATACAGCCATGGAAGTATGGGAAGAATCTAGTCAAGAAAGAGGAGCTCAAGAATCTACCAACAAAGATGCGAAAATTGCACAAGTGGTACCTTGATTTCTGCAAGACGAGAAAGTTAGAATGGATCACGGCGCATATAAGAGATCATATTTTCTTGTGCGGAGACGACGCGATCGACTTCAACATTCAAGACTTGCATTTTCTATTCAATCAGAAGGAACTTGACAAATCTGCCATCAGCCTTTATTGTGTGTAAGTACTATTTCTGTAATTTTTATCTCAACTCATTCACTTCATTAATTGCATGTATATATATATGCTCACCATATATGTATATACTATTATGCAGGAAAAAGGTTATGGAATGCATGAAAGGAGGCCCTTTTGACATTGGGTTCGTTGACCCAAATAGAGTTCATGAAGAAGTGGTAAGAGAAAAACCCGGGCAAACAGAAGATTACTTGCTAAAGTCTTTACTGAGACAACAAACCAAAAGGGAAATACTATTGCCTTACAACTTCTCGTGAGTACTGTTACCCTCTCTCTTGTACACATTCTGTTTCGGCTTACTCGATGTTAAGTGTAACTGATGATGAGTTATGCGTGCGTAGGTTCCACTTTATTCTGCTAGTCATTCAACCCGACTCAGGAAAAGTCCTTGTCATGGACTCGTTACGAAAAGAAAAAGAGCTATGGGCAGACTTTAGAGAGATGCTCCAGAGGTAATTTCAATCATATTATCGCACTAGATCGGCAACTTTCGTGACAATAAGTAATTAATTACTCCTTTATCCATTTTCTTTGTCGGACAGGGTTTGGAAAATGTTCACGGGCAGGGCCGTGGGTGAATGGTCAGAAGAACTAAAATTTGTAGACCAAAATGTAAGTAATACTAGCTAGCTTCCAATTCCATTATATCATGCTTTATTGATTATTATTTTGATTGAACTCTCTATTCTCGTAAAGTGCGCGCATCAAGGACACGGCAATAACTTATGTGGGTACTATGTTTGCGAATTCATTCGCAACACGATATGTGCGACAGGCCAAGCCGCACTAGAACAACTTAGAGTAAGTAAACAAAGTCCACAACATTATTTTATTACCATCAATTGTGTTGAGTTTTATTCTTATATATATATTGACGGCCCATTCTTCATATATATTCAGATCGAACGGATGCGGGACCAACTCCTACCATTTGAACGCATACGAGCCATTCAAGAGGAATTGGCGGGGTTCATACTTGATGAGGTCGTCACGCCTGGCGGAGAACTCTTTAGATATCCACCAAAATGAACGATGACGATGTATGTGCCGATGGCGATGTATGTGCCGATGACGATGTTTGTGTATAATAATAGTTGCTTAATTATTCATGTACTCGTATGTACCGATGACGATTTATAAGTATACCGCTCCCGATCGATTTCCCCTCGCTCTCCCCCCCCCCTCCGGCAGAAATACGCCCAGAACGGGGCAGAGGCAGAAGTCTGCCGCGGCAGAGATTGAGGCCGTTTTCCTGCCGCGGCAGGAAAACGGCCTAAATCTCTGCCGCGGCAGAAGAACCTTTAACACCGGTTCCAGATACGAACCGGTGTTAAAGGGGGGGGGCCTGAGGCCTGCGGCAGCCCCACGTGCGCCACCCTTTAACACCGGTTCGTATAGGAACCGGTGTTAAAGGGGCCCCCCCTCTAACACCGAACCCTCAACAGCGGTTGGGGAACCGCTGTTAGAGGGCCCTCCCAACCGGAGTTAAAGGGGGGGCTCTGCACTAGTGCATGGTCCTAATGTTGAACGACAACCCCACCAAAACCATGAGCGTCACCGTAGAAATGACGAGCAATGACAACCTCGTCAACAACCTAGGCAGGAGCCTCAAGTACCTCCTCAACAAGCACCACCACCATGTCAAGAGGCTCAAGATCATAAAGGTCAACATCCACCACCAAATGCGAAACAACCACCGCAACAACAACAACAACAACAACAACAACAACAACAACAACAACAACAACAACAACAACAACAACAACAACAACAACAACAACAACAACAAAAACAACAACAACAACAACAACAACAACGACGATAACGACGACAACGACGACGACGACAACGACAACGAAAACAACAACAATAACAACAATAACAACAACAACAACAACAACAACAACAACAACAACAACAACAACAACAACAAACAACGAGATTAAGAGGATGGACGCTCGCTTCGATGGTCTCGAGAATCGCATGAATGCTATGCATCATAACTTCTCACACCAAAATGAGACTCTCCAACAAAGCATGGCTGTCCAAAATGAAGCTGTAGGGGTCCCAATCTTAGATAAGATAGAGAGCCTCCTGTGTTTTACAATGCTAGTCCCTGGATCAATAGCTAGCATCCACAGTTTAGATGTAATATCAAGAAACAAGGGTCACAATATAACTTTATAACCAGGAATAACATAATTTTATTACATCAAACATAGCTCATTAGGCTATTACATTACATTGCAGCGGAATAAATATAGTCATGGGTCCTTCATCTTCAAAGTGCCACAGGCAGATGTTGGTTGTAGACTTTGTAATCCTAAACAATCAATCTTCACTAAAATCAATCAAACCTGCAACATACAAGTTACAGCCACAAAGGGTAAATACATTTGAATTGTATTGGCAAGTGATACTGTGGTAGTATAGTGGAATCTATCATCTATATGCATTTGGATAAGTGGAGTTGAGGCTTGCATTGCTCAAAATAGATTTTTCTTATCATTTTGAAAATACTAAGTTTTTGCTTGTCAAAAACATTTTTCTCAATCAAAGATTTCAAGATCCTTGTACCAAGCCATCTCTCCATCAATGATTGAAGAATTCAAACAACCCTTGTTCAAACCACAAGATTTTAATTTAGAAATTGGAATGATGAGATTCTTGATTGCTTCCATGCCTTGATGCTCAATTTGTCCTTTACCAGGGACATGGCTAAGTACTTAGATTTTACACTCTGCAGAGGTGGTGCACTTTCCCCACAAGACTTGGTTTCCCAAGACAAGATCTTTCAGAAGCTTTCCCTTAGACCAAAATGGACGCGTTCCAACCTATCAAACACTACCACCCACTGTCCATATGGCTAAGTTCTTGCAACCTATATGATCATGGAAGAGCCCATATTGCCAAGTGGTTGCACTTGAAGCTTCTCAACATTTGACATCTCAAATCCCTTTGTTTCCTGGGTGGCATTCCACAAGTGAGATACACAACCCAAGTCCATGGCCTTGTGTAACCACTCAACATATCCCAATCCTTCCATTCCACCCATGAGGTTCATTAACTTAGTTGTTTTATTAGACAAAATCACAAGTCCTCAGACTTAGAATATTTTTCCATAGTGTGAATATATATTCCACCCATGTTTTCTATTAGCTAGGCTAAGCTTGGTAGTAATGGGAAACTTAACTTAGAAAATCCTACTAAGGATTCATCTACTAGGTTTTCCTATAGCAAGAGCTATACTTAGCAAAATCTATGCAAGTTTACTTAGCAAAATCACTAATGCATAGAAAAAGTAATGGGACAAAAAGTATGAAGCATCACTTGCCTTTTGGAAGGGAATGGTAGTTCACTCCTTGATCTTGCTAGTCTCACACTCCACTACAAGTCAATCAAGCAAACACCAATTCAATTTACATTCCAACCAATAATCACTCAAACAAATTCACACACACAAGACAAAGGAAACCATTTCATGCATGGGAGCATGCACAAGATAGTTTTATTTTGCAAAGGGGTCTCTATGGGTTTTCTAAACTTTGTAAGATCCAAATTGGTCATTTTACCAAAGTGGCAAAGTCATTAGCAAGTGGGTTTTGTCCAAAACTATTTTAAATCCATTCATCATTTCATGTGGTGAAAACTGTTTTTATCAAGGCAAAACTCTTAAGTTGTTCACCAAAGGAGTTGTTAATTTGCAAAACTTGGTGTTTTGGGTCAGTGGGTTTGATCAAACCATTTTCTTAAAGTTTTCTTTCCATAAATATTTTTATAACAAAAACCATTCTTTTTATTTGGCTAGACAATGGTTAAGTCAAGTAATCCAACTAAAATCTTTCTAAAATCATTTTTAACACCAAGGGTTGGTTCCTAGGGTTAGTAAGGTCACAACAATCCAATTGCCAAAGGTTTTAACCCTAAATTCAAATTTAAACAATTTTTACATTCATAATAAGCATACAAATGTTTCTGCAATTTCAAACAAGCTAACAGCTACTATTTGCTAAACTAAGGGCATGGTTTGCTAGGGCTTGTTCTCCTGAATTCATTGATATAAAATTTGCAAAATTTGGACGTGTGGTTTGAAAGTTACAAAGGTTTCAAAATGGCATTTAAATCTGATTTCAAATCCTATTTTAATTCATCCAGTGACACGCAGCACGTTCTTATTCGCTGAAAACGGTTCGCGTGGATCGACAGATATGGGCCGTTAGATTTTAGTTGCATCGCACGGTCTAGAGGTGCTACTTACCCCTTCACTCCTGTTCTATCCTAATCGTCAGATCAAGATCGGATGGCTACGAGATGCTTGCCAGGAACTGGCGGCGAGATGTTACCGGCGAGCGGCGGAGCGACCAGTTGGCGGCGGCGCTGGCGAGGCAGGAAGCAAGAAAGGGTGGGAGTAAGCTCACCAGGCTCAGAAGAACACGGCGAAGCTCAAGGTGCTCGTGGTTGGTCAAGGGGCACACTAGGGTTGCAGTAATTCCTCGTCGGAGTTGCGAAGGGCGTCAGGTGGTCCTCGTTGCGGTCGGAGGCGACGCGGTCGATCACGAGAAGCCAAACGGAAGACTGGGTTAGCTGCACAAGACCATGGCAAAGATGTGTGCGTGATCTAGAAGATACGGGGTGGTCGGAATTAACCTGTGGCGTCGTCGGAGTAGAGGCAGACGGCAGCGGTGCTGGAGGTTATCGTTGGCGAGGCTCAGGGGTGTCCGCGGTCGAACGGGTGGTACGGGGAGGAGTGTCTGGGAGTGGGGAAGCTGTTAGGGTGCTCGAGAAGGAAGGGGGTGGCGTGGACTGGCCTGAATTTGCCGGAGACGGTGGTCGGAGCCGAGGCAGTCGAGGAGAGATTGTGGCGGCCTGGAGGCGTGCTCGGGGGAGGAGACAGAGGGGAAACGGAGAAGAGTCAGAGGCGAGTTAAAGAGAGTAATCACGGTGTATTTGCTGCAGTGTTTATGACGAATTTACTCGGCGAGAATCTGGCAGAAACGGAGGAGAAGAACTGGTCTGCGGGGGGGTGGGTGAAGGAGACGATGATGTGGCGTGGGGCCGTCTTGTCAGTGTTAGAGGAGGAATGGGAGTTGGGTCCACCAGTCATTGTCTACGTGGGTCAATTAGTTGGTGCAGACTGTTTTCTTCGGGAGGAAGAGCTGGGCTGTATGCTGGGCCTTGTTGGGCTGCCTGGGTTGGGTCGCCCTCTTTACTATTTTTTTTCTGTTTCTGATTCCTTTTCTTTTTCTATTTCTATTTTCCTGTTTTGAATTTCAAACAAACAAACAATGTTCACATCAATTCAAACAACACCCAAATTTTGTAAGTTTGACTTGGTTTTGTTCAGTAGCCTGAACCTAAATCTAAAATCCATAATTTTTAAATAAATAAAGTCCATTATTAATTAAATAGTGGTCCATTGCTAATTAATCAATTTAGGATTTGATTTATTTCAAACTCAATTTAAATCCATATATTTTCTAAAACCAAAATAGTGGATTGTATTTGAAATAAGGTATATTTAGAAAGCTTGTTTTAAAATAAATAACAATTTTGTTTAAAGGTTCCATTTATATTCAAATAAAATGGACCATGGTTTATTAAATAAATAGGGTTTGGTTTATTTAATAAAATCTTTATTTGAAATCCAAATGCTTTCAAAACCCAATCAGTAGGTTTTATTTGGAAATAATGAATATTTGGAAAACTTGTTTAAAATAAAATAACCTTTTATTTTAGGGTCCATTAATAATTAAAAAAAATGGGCCTTAGTTATTAAATCAAATAGAGTTTGATTTTATTAATAAAATCCTTTTTTGAAACCTAAATATTTTCAAACCAAATCAGTAGGTTTTAATTAAGAAAATAAAATACTTAGAAAACTTATTTAAAATAATTTAATAAGTTTTGATATTTTAATTAAAATGATAAAACCGTTTATTTATTTAAATAAAGTTGGATATTAAATCCTTATTATTTTATTTAAATAAACCTTTGCTAATTTTATAAAATGTTTTAATTCCAAAGCTTGGTCAAGGTTTAATTTGGCTTTATAAAATAATCCTTATTTGTAAAACATCTATTTCATTTGAAAACAAATCTTTTCATTTAATTGTTTCAAAATAGTATTTCCAAATGTTTTATTTTTCCTTTTATTAAATGTTTATCTTTTTAGAACCCTTTAGGTTTTATTTAATTCAAATGGGTTTGAAGTTCCAATTGAATTCAAAAAGTTTCTTCTGGCTCTGAAAATCAAACAAAGTTTTATTTTATTCATTTATTTTCACATTACAAGATTTGGAAAATCTTGGGATGTGACAGGCTACCACCCTTAAAATAAATCTCGTCCCGAGATTTGGGAAGTTTGGGGTTACAAGCAGTTCAAAACAACTAGGGTACTACCACCCTTAAAAAAATTTCAAACAAAAATTACACATTGTCCTTCTTGGGATTCTGGAAAAATTTCTCTAAGCAAATAGTGGCATGTGTCCTTGGTTCTTTACTTGACTCATGGGCCAAGGTTGAGATCCTTCATAGACTTGTTTAACTTGTTCTTCATCTTTTCTGGACAATTGCTTGCATAGTGGCCTAGTTCCTTGCATTTGAAACACATCACTTGGCTGATATCTTTCTTTTCCTTTGGTATCATTGCCTCTTGTTTGTTTCTTTGGTTCTTCTTCTTTTCTGGGCATTCATTGGCATAGTGTCCCATCTCTTTGCAACTGTAACATTGCACTTGAGTAATGTCCTTCTTGTTAGGGTTGGGGCATTTCTTCTTCTTCTTGGGTCTCTCCAAAGATAGGAGTTCTTCTAGTTCATGTTCTTCATAAGTGGGAGATCTTTCTCTCTTCTTGAGGCATTGATCTTCATGTTCCTTGGATGCATGATCCTTGTCTCTAAAAATATTGCTAGCTTGGGTTCCTTCTAGAATAGCATCTTTGTCATCCTTGTTGTCATTAGCTCTTTGGGAAAAGTTTTCTCTCATGTTGATCACTTGAGTAACCAATCCTTGCAACAATTGGGATTGAAGTTTCAAAATCCTTTGTATGTCTGGGTCTAGTCCATTGTTGTTGGCTAAAAGCTGAGTTGTCTCTTGGCTCAACAGGTTTTGAGTTTCTATAAGTTCTCTCATGTTGTCTTCTTGGTTGGTGTTGGTGTCTCTTGGAGTAGTCATCTGTTTGGGTTGGATTGGGATTAGAATAGGTAAAATATTTCTAAGGAAATATTTCTAATCACACACATCACAATTCACACAAGAAATGTTCAAGCAATCACAAACAAACATTTCACTCCAACAAGGTTCAAGCACATACTGAGACAACAAAATAATTTTGTTACACCACATAAGTTGGTGGTTTGACTTAACTAAATTATGGTGGTCCATCTATATGGTTCACTTGTGATCTTTCCTTCCTTCTTGGTTGCTTCTTCTTACATGAGATCATGGTTCCTTGGGAAAACTCCTTGGTCACAAAACTTCAAGTGGTGTAGGCTTCTTCTAACATTTGCATTCCCTCAGTCTCTAAATCTTGAGTAAGAGTTCCTTGTTTCACTTGTAGTCCTTAGTAGTTTCCAAGTTGGAAGTCCTTGGTGTTCATGCTGAAGATGTTGAAGTCATTAGAGTTGAAGATGTTGAAGTCATTAGAGTTGAAGAAGTTGAAGAAGTCCTTTGCACATAGTGTAGTCCTTGGTCATGGGTAGGTTTTTCCATCAAGTTGAAGTAGAAGAGATGTAGAGTTGAAACCAAAATGGTTGAGGAAAGAGTTTACAAGTGTTTTTGTAAATAAGTTTTTGGAACAAAACAACTCCTATTTTTCTAAGGGTTTTTGTCCAATCCTAGGGTTTACAAATCCTACAGGCAACACAATGCTCTGATACCATCTGTAGGGGTCCCAATCTTAGATAAGATAGAGAGCCTCCTGTGTTTTACAATGCTAGTCCCGGGATCAATAGCTAGCATCCACAGTTTAGATGTAATATCAAGAAACAAGGGTCATAATATAACTTTATAACCAGGAATAACATAATTTTATTACATCAGACATAGCTCATTAGGCTATTACATTACATTGCAGCGGAATAAATATAGTCATGGGTCCTTCATCTTCAAAGTGCCACAGGCAGATGTTGGTTGTAGACTTTGTAATCCTAAACAATCAATCTTCACTAAAATCAATCAAACCTGCAACATACAAGTTACAGCCACAAAGGGTCAATACATTTGAATTGTATTGGCAAGTGATACTGTGGTAGTATAGTGGAATCTATCATCTATATGCATTTGGATAAGTGGAGTTGAGGCTTGCATTGCTCAAAATAGATTTTTCTTATCATTTTGAAAATACTAAGTTTTTGCTTGTCAAAAACATTTTTCTCAATCAAAGAGTTCAAGATCCTTGTACCAAGCCATCTCTCCATCAATGATTGAAGAATTCAAACAACCCTTGTTCAAACCACAAGATTTTAATTTAGAAATTGGAATGATGAGATTCTTGATTGCTTCCATGCATTGATGCTCAAATTGTCCTTTACCGGGGACATGGCTAAGTACTTAGATTTTACACTCTGCAGAGGTGGTGCACTTTCCCCACAAGACTTGGTTTCCCAAGACAAGATCTTTCAGAAGCTTTCCCTTAGACCAAAATGGACGCGTTCCAACCTATCAAACACTACCACCCACTGTCCATATGGCTAAGTTCTTGCAACCTATATGATCATGGCAGAGCCCATATTGCCAAGTGGTTGCACTTGAAGCTTCTCAACATTTGACATCTCAAATCCCTTTGTTTCCTGGGTGGCATTCCACAAGTGAGATACACAACCCAAGTCCATGGCCTTGTGTAACCACTCAACATATCCCAATCCTTCCATTCCACCCATGAGGTTCATTAACTTAGTTGTTTTATTAGACAAAATCACAAGTCCTCAGACTTAGAATATTTTTCCATAGTGTGAATATATATTCCACCCATGTTTTCTATTAGCTAGGCTAAGCTTGGTAGTAATGGGAAACTTAACTTAGAAAATCCTACTAAGGATTCATCTACTAGGTTTTCCTATAGCAAGAGCTATACTTAGCAAAATCTATGCAAGTTTACTTAGCAAAATCACTAATGCATAGAAAAAGTAATGGGACAAAAAGTATGAAGCATCACTTGCCTTTTGGAAGGGAATGGTAGTTCACTCCTTGATCTTGCTAGTCTCACACTGCACTACAAGTCAATCAAGCAAACACCAATTCAATTTACATTCCAACCAATAATCACTCAAACAAATTCACACACACAAGACAAAGGAAACCATTTCATGCATGGGAGCATGCACAAGATAGTTTTATTTTGCAAAGGGGTCTCTATGGGGTTTCTAAACTTTGTAAGATCCAAATTGGTCATTTTACCAAAGTGGCAAAGTCATTAGCAAGTGGGTTTTGTCCAAAACTATTTTAAATCCATTCATCATTTCATGTGGTGAAAAATGTTTTTATCAAGGCAAAACTCTTAAGTTGTTCACCAAAGGAGTTGTTAATTTGCAAAACTTGGTGTTTTGGGTCAGTGGGTTTGATCAAACCATTTTCTTAAAGTTTTCTTTCCATAAATATTTTTATAACAAAAACCATTCTTTTTATTTGGCTAGACAATGGTTAAGTCAAGTAATCCAACTAAAATCTTTCTAAAATCATTTTTAACACCAAGGGTTGGTTCCTAGGGTTAGTAAGGTCACAACAATCCAATTGCCAAAGGTTTTAACCCTAAATTCAATTTTGAACAATTTTTACATTCATAATAAGCATACAAATGTTTCTGCAATTTCAAACAAGCTAACAGCTACTATTTGCTAAACTAAGGGCATGGTTGGCTAGGGCTTGTTCTCCTGAATTCATTGATATAAAATTTGCAAAATTTGGACGTGTGGTTTGAAAGTTACAAAGGTTTCAAAATGGCATTTAAATCTGATTTCAAATCCTATTTTAATTCATCCAGTGACACGCGACACGTTCTTATTCGCTGAAAACGGTTCGCGTGGATCGACAGATATGGGCCGTTAGATTTTAGTTGCATCGCACGGTCTAGAGGTGCTACTTACCCCTTCACTCCTGTTCTATCCTAATCGTCAGATCAAGATCGGATGGCTACGAGATGCTTGCCAGGAACTGGCGGCGAGATGTTACCGGCGAGCGGCAGAGCGACCAGTTGGCGGCGGCGCTGGCGAGGCAGGAAGAAAGAAAGGGTGGGAGTAAGCTCACCAGGCTCAGAAGAACACGGCGAAGCTCAAGGTGCTCGTGGTTGGTCAAGGGGCACACTAGGGTTGCAGTAATTCCTCGTCGGAGTTGCGAAGGGCGTCAGGTGGTCCTCGTTGCGGTCGGAGGCGACGCGGTCGATCACGAGAAGCCAAACGGAAGACTGGGTTAGCTGCGCAAGACCATGGCAAAGATGTGTGCGTGATCTAGAAGATACGGGGTGGTCGGAATTAACCTGTGGCGTCGTCGGAGTAGAGGCAGACGGCAGCGGTGCTGGAGGTTATCGTTGGCGAGGCTCAGGGGTGTCCGCGGTCGAACGGGTGGTACGGGGAGGAGTGTCTGGGAGTGGGGAAGCTGTTAGGGTGCTCGAGAAGGAAGGGGGTGGCGTGGACTGGCCTGAATTTGCCGGAGACGGTGGTCGGAGCCGAGGCAGTCGAGGAGAGATTGTGGCGGCCTGGAGGCGTGCTCGGGGGAGGAGACAGAGGGGAAACGGAGAAGAGTCAGAGGCGAGTTAAAGAGAGTAATCACGGTGTATTTGCTGCAGTGTTTATGACGAATTTACTTGGCGAGAATCTGGCAGAAACGGAGGAGAAGAACTGGTCTGCAGGGGGGTGGGTGAAGGAGACGATGATGTGGCGTGGGGCCGTCTTGTCAGTGTTAGAGGAGGAATGGGAGTTGGGTCCACCAGTCATTGTCTACGTGGGTCAATTAGTTGGTGCAGACTGTTTTCTTCGGGAGGAAGAGCTGGGCTGTATGCTGGGCCTTGTTGGGCTGCCTGGGTTGGGTCGCCCTCTTTACTATTTTTTTTCTGTTTCTGATTCCTTTTCTTTTTCTATTTCTATTTTCCTGTTTTGAATTTCAAACAAACAAACAATGTTCACATTAATTCAAACAACACCCAAACTTTGTAAGTTTGACTTGGTTCTGTTCAGTAGCCTGAACCTAAATCTAAAATACATAATTTTTAAATAAATAAAGTCCATTATTAATTAAATAGTGGTCCATTGCTAATTAATCAATTTAGGATTTGATTTATTTCAAACTCAATTTAAATCCATATATTTTCTAAAACCAAAATAGTGGGTTGTATTTGAAATAAGGTATATTTAGAAAGCTTGTTTTAAAATAAATAACAATTTTGTTTAAAGGTTCCATTTATATTCAAATAAAATGGACCATGGTTTATTAAATAAATAGGGTTTGGTTTATTTAATAAAATCTTTATTTGAAATCCAAATGCTTTCAAAACCCAATCAGTAGGTTTTATTTGGAAATAAAGAATATTTGGAAAAATTGTTTAAAATAAAATAACCTTTTATTTTAGGGTCCATTAATAATTAAATAAAATGGGCCTTAGTTATTAAATCAAATAGAGTTTGATTTTATTAATAAAATCCTTATTTGAAACCTAAATATTTTCAAAACCAAATCAGTAGGTTTTAATTAAGAAAATAAAATACTTAGAAAACTTATTTAAAATAATTTAATAAGTTTTGATATT